>OY288240.1:43305703-43333203 GCA_958450325.1 Agrostemma githago | reverse complement strand
ACCTCCGCCAGGGGTCAGTCAGATTCTTCATAGAGTTGGCTGAAATTTTCCTTGAACAGTATGCCGGAAATAAGAGAAGACGTCTTACCCGTTTCGATCTCATGACCCTGAAACAGAAAAAGGGTGAGTGTGAGGGAATACATGAGAAGGTTTGATCTATCCTACCAGCAAGTTAGGGAGATCGATGATTCCACTGCCGCCTACGCCCTGACAATTTCCCTACTTCCAGGGGAAATGAAAAACCAGATGATCAGGGCCCAGCCAGAAACCTTGGCCATGGCCAGGAAGATCGCGGAAGGGTTCATTCTGCAGGAGGAGTTCCACGGCCTGACGGATACCCCTGCAGGCCAAACAAAGCCTCAAGGGGGACCGCAGGGTGGAAGGGGCAGAAGTGAGCCAGGCAAGCAAAGGGAAGAGGGAGACACTCCCAAGAAGAAGCGCACAGTCTACCAGCCCAGATTCGACAGTTACACCGCTCTGAATAAATCCAGGGCAGAAATCTTCGAACTGGAAAAAGAAACTGCTAAATGGAACCACCCGAACAAACCTCGCAGCCCAAAAGGAGACCCCAAGAAATTCTGCACTTTCCACGACTGTATAGGCCATACCACCGAAGAATGCCGTCACCTGAAGGACGAAATCGAGAAGTTAATCAGGAACGAATGGTTAGCCAACTACGCAGCTAAAAATAAGTCTCAGAAGGAGGTGCCTGAAAAACCCGAAGGGTCGGTGCAGAACCGCATGGTGATCCATGTAATCTCAGGGGGCACTGAGGGCCAGCTAAGTCGAAGAGGCCAAAAAAGACAAATGCGCGAGCTAAAGAACCAGATCTGCTATGCTGAGAAAGCAGGGAGTCCAAAGGGGGTGACCTTGAGCATCACCCCTGATGATGCAGGGCGCGTGGTATATCCGCACAGTGATCCTTTAGTACTGTCCCTAGAGATCAGCAACCACATTGTGCGAAGGTGTATGGTGGACACAGGCGCATACACGAATTTGCTGTATAAGGACGCCTTTGAGAAGATGGGCCTGGAAAAAAGGCACCTGCGACCAGCCCCCGGATCATTATACGGATTCAGTGGAGCAGGCGTGCTGCCCATGGGAGTCATAGACCTGCCCGTAACCTTTGGGGAAGGCTCCACTGCCAGGAATGTCAGGGCAACCTTTGTTGTCGTGGATGCAAGATCCGCCTACAACGCCCTAATTGGCAGAGCCACCCTGGACGAAATCGAGGCGGCCATCTCCATCAGGGCTCTCACCATAGCGTATGTCACTGATTTCGGGCTAGAAGGAAAGGTGCGCGGGGACCAGGAGTCAGCCAGACAGTGCTACTCTGTGGCCCGGCAAGAACACGAAAAAGAAAGGAAAGGGAAAAGAAAGGCTGACAGTTCCCCAAGCAGGGAGGGCGAGATCCCAGCCGAGCAACCGGCGCCCGACCACCTGGAGCCAGGGGGCGAAAGCATGTTGGTAGATTTGGAACCAGGCAGGCAGGTCCTGATAGGAGCTGACCTGGAAAAATCCTACCAGGCCGAACTGGTCAAGCTGCTAAAAGAAAACAAAGACGTATTTGCCTATTCTGCAGACGAGATGCCCGGCGTTGATCCATCATGCATCGTTCACAAGCTGAATGTAAGCATGGATGCTCGCCCTGTAAAACAGAAGAAACGAAACATGTCTGCGGAAAAAGACGCAGCAATCAAGGAAGAAATTGACAAACTCTTGAAAGCAGATTTTATTGAGGACTGTGACTACCCGGAATGGTTGGCGAATGTAGTCATGGTTAAAAAGTCATCAGGCGCATGGAGAATGTGCGTAGATTTTACAAACCTCAACAAGGCCTGCCCGAAAGACTGCTATCCGCTCCCCAGAATCGACCAACTGGTAGACTCCACCAGTGGTTACTCCATGCTGAGCTTCCTAGACGCCTTTTCATGGTATCATCAAGTATACTTGTGGCAGCCGGACAGGGTGAAGTGTGCGTTTATCACCAGTTCAGGCACCTACATGTACAAGATGATGCCATTCGGGCTCAAAAATGCAGGAGCTACATACCAGCGGTTAGTTGATAAAGTGTTCGAGAAACAAAAAGGCAGAAACATCGAGGCTTACGTTGATGACGCCATCGTGAAAAGCAGAGAAGACAGAGAGCACCTAATAGACCTGCAGGAAACATTCTGCTCCCTGCGCGCCTACAAAATGAAACTTAATCCAAAAAAGTGTACATTTGGAGTCCGCTCCGGCAAATTCCTGGGGTTCTTGGTCAGTTCTCGGGGTATAGACGCCAACCCTGAAAAAATTCAGGCAGTTATAGACCTTCCTGAGCCAAAGACCATTAGAGACATCCAGCGCCTGACGGGTCGCATGGCCGCCTTAGCACGGTTCGTCGCCCGATCAGCAGACAAGGCCACTCCTTTCTTCAAGATACTGAAAGGAAACAAACAGTTCAAGTGGGAAGACGAGCAGAAAGAGGCCTTTGAGCAACTAAAGGACCATCTTAAGAAGCTCCCCACCCTAGCTAGGCCACTTGCAGGAGAAAAGCTTTTCCTCTACATTGCAGTAACCAATATAACTGTCAGCGCGGTCATCCTGCGAGAAGAGGCAGGCGCCCAGCAGCCTATATACTTTGTAAGTCATGCGCTGGGGGCAGCCGAGAAGAATTACCCGATGGTCGAAAAAGCCGCCTATGCAGTCATAATTGCTGCTAGGAAACTCAGGCCTTACTTTGACGCACATCCAGTCGTGGTTCTCATTGACCAGCCACTAGAGAAGGTGTTAGAAAAGTTTGAAAAATCAGGGAGATTACTAAAATGGGCGATTGAGCTGAGTGGGCTAGGCATATCTTACCAGCCAAGAACAGCCATCAAGGCCCAAGCCTTAGCAGATTTTCTAGCTGAGTGTTCCCATTCAGGGGAAGAAGAAACCCCTGCCGAGGAATGGATCGTGCATACTGACGGATCCTCAACGGCCAATGGCGCAGACGCAGGCGTCGTACTAACCAGCCCAGGAGGGGCTGACTTTGAGCACGCCCTCAGATTCGTTTTCCCAGCATCAAACAACGAAGCAGAGTACGAAGCAGTACTCGCAGGCATCAGGCTAGCTAAAGCCGCAGGAGCAGAACGAATTGTCTTGGCGACAGACTCCCAGCTCATCGTCAACCAAATCAATGGAGAATACGAAGCAAGGGACCAAGCAATGGCCACATACCTGGAGATGGTGAAGGGAGAGTTATCCGGCCTAAAATCTTACGAGGTCAAACAGATCCCCCGATCCCAGAATAACAGAGCAGACGCCCTGTCGAAACTGGCAAGCTCCAGTCTGCAGGACATCCGGAGATCGGTGTGGGTCGACGTTTTGCACGAGAAGTCCTCTAACCCCTGTCAGGCGGTTAATACTGTGGAAAAAGAGCCGGAAAGCTGGATGACTCCCTTCATCCAGTACAAGAAACATGGTATCTTACCATCAGATTCATTACAAAAAAGGAAGATACAGGCTAAAGCAGCCTGGTTCATACTCATTAATGAAGAGCTTTACAAGAAGTCTTTTACTCATCCACTGCTCAAATGTCTGCGGGCGGATCAGGCCGCTGAGGTATTGGAGGATATCCACTCAGGGATATGTGGACATCACATTGGTGGGAAAGCACTGGCCCACAAGGCCCTCAGGGCAGGCTACTACTGGCCTACCATGCTGGCAGACGCCAAGAGCCTGACCCAGAAATGCAGGAAATGCCAACTCTTTGCCCCATCAATCCATGCCCCGGCCCAGGAGCTCAGGCCAATCCTATCTCCCATCCCCTTCGCTCAATGGGGGATGGACATTCTGGGACCCTTCGCAGTGGCCACAAGGGGCAGAAAATTCTTAATTGTCGCCATAGACTACTTCACCAAGTGGGTGGAGGCCGAAGCAGTGCCCAACATCACTGAGCCGGCGGTCTGGAAGGTGATCTGGCGAAATATCATCACCAGATTCGGCCTACCAAAGATGTTGATATTTGACCATGGCAGGCAATTTGATAATGACCCGCTGAGAATCTGGCTGGAAAGCCACAACATCTCAGTCGCCTACTCAGCTGTCTGTCATCCTCAAACCAACGGACAGGCGGAAGCAGCCAACAAACAAATCCTGAACGGCCTGAAGAAAATGGTGGATGACTACAAGGGTAGGTGGGCTGACGAACTCCCCAGTATACTCTGGTCAATCCGAACTACCAGAAAAGAGTCTACAGGCCAGACCCCATTTGGTCTGGTATATGGAGCAGAGGCACTATTGCCAATTGAGGCAAGGATCCCCTCTCTGCGCTCCCTGCAGTACGAACAGACTGAAAACGAAGCTGCAATGGTCGAAGCCTTAGACCTGATGAATGAATTAAGGGAAGAAGCCAGTACCAACATCGCTGCCTACCATCAGCGAATGAGGAAAGCTTTTAACAACAAGGTACGACAGAGGAATTTCCAGATGGGCGAGCTGGTTCTGAGAAAGACGCAGGCGATTGGGAAGTCAAGAGAACATGGAAAGCTAAGTGCCAACTGGGAGGGCCCATACCAAGTAACTCGGGTCCTGGGACCAGGCACATACAAAATCGCCAATCTGGAGGGACAAGAGCTACACGCTCACTGGAATGCAGACACACTAAAGAAATATTACGTCTGAACAAAAATACAGGCAGTTTTTACTTTTACTAAGAAAAAAGGCGGAGGACGGTCAAAAATGTCGACGGCTCCGACCACCCCAATGTCAAAAAGAATTTTTAAAGAGAAATGAGAAGATACAGATTTATACTCGTTGCCTGTTCACACTCGCGTCTCTCACACACAAACGAGCAGGGGGCAATAGGGGGAGGCCCCCCTGTTGCCGAAATTGGGAAAAGTGAACCCCCCAACGCAAATCAAAAGCCACCCTGCCTACCTCTGGGCAGGCAGGGGGCAGGCCCCCTGGACTTTGGACAAAAGCTAGGGACAAGCCAGACTAACAAGGACTGGGGGCAGGCCCCCCAACCTTGTATAAAAAACGCGAAAGCTACCCTGCTTACCTCCGGGCAGGCAGGGGGCAGGCCCCCTGGACTTCGGACAAAAGCCAGGGACAGGCCGTACTAACAAGGACTGGGGGCAGGCCCCCCAACCTTGTATAAAAAACGCGAAAGCTACCCTGCTTACCTCTGGGCAGGCAGGGGGCAGGCCCCCTGGACTTTGGACAAAAGCCAGGGACAGGCCGTACTAACAAGGACTGGGGGCAGGCCCCCCAACCTTGTATAAAAAACGCGAAAGCTACCCTGCTTACCTCTGGGCAGGCAGGGGGCAGGCCCCCTGGACTTTGGACAAAAGCCAGGGACAGGCCGTACTAACAAGGACTGAGGGCAGGCCCCCCAACCTTGTAAAAAAAAAACGCGAAAGCCACCCTGCTTGCCTCTGGGCAGGCAGGGGGCAGGCCCCCTGGACTTTGGACAAAAGCCAGGGACAGGCCAGACTAACAAGGACTGGGGGCAGGCCCCCCAACCTTGTATAAAAATGAAACAAACAGGAACCCTCCTACCTACAGGCAGGCGGACTGCGAATCACGTTCATGAGGAATCAAAATATACAAAAGCAAACAGAAAGCTCATACATAAAAGAAAAATTAGTGTCAAAGGAATACAGGACAAGAGTTTTTCAAAACAAATGATTACAATCAAGAGCACGGCAGCCGGCCACCAAAGGGCTCGGCGCGCAAAGAAGTAAGGAAATTAAAACGTTGGCGCAGGCGCAGCAGGGGACGAGCAAGAGCCCTCTGAGGAAGACTGCCCTCCATGTTAAGCAGGGGGAGCATCTGGGCCGGAAGCAGCAGCTCCCTCAGACAGCCTGCGCATTTGAGCTTCATCCTTAGCAGTGTAAAGGGCTCGGAAAGCATCTTCGTCAAAACCAGGGAACATCTCCCTGACAGCTTCCATGACAAACCCCAGGCAGGAATTAGCGCCATTAACGAAGCCTGCCGATACGGCCGTTTCCACCTCCTGAAGAATCTCATCCCTCTCTTTCTCCCAACCCTCGGTCTTCGCCGCCAGATCGCCGAGGGCCGCCTGCAGATCAGAGTTTGCCTTGGAAAGGCGCTCCCCGAGGTCAATAACGCTCTTCTTAGCATGGTCCAGTTCAGCCAAAGCCTTTCTGGCCTGCTCCAATTCAGCGAAGGCCTGCTGTGCTCTCTTGGACTCCTCCCCCAGGCGAGACACTTCCCTGGTAGCCTTCTCGCTCTCAGACCTCCAGTGGATCGCCTGACCCCTAGCCTCTTCTAGCTCAGTCTCCTTTTTCGCCAGCTGATCCTTCAGGCTGGCAATGAGAGCAACGTCCCTCTCGACTGCAGAAAGGCGGTCAGAGTGGGCCAGTTCCTCATCACTCAGGCGACTGAGGGCAGCCAGCTCCGCGGAAGCCTGCATAATTCGGGAGGTGCGCTTAATGTATTGGGTCACTTGACTGGTAGCAGACTTAACAGTCTTGAGAAGATGATCTGTTAGAATTGCCCCTGAGTCGGAGAGTAGGGCGGAAACGTCTTGGTTGTCACCTGCATTATAGTGAAACTCAACGTTCTCCTCAGAGAAAAGGGTGGCGGGAATCTCCGGAGCAAAACGCTTGGGTTCAGGCGTGGAAGTCTCCAAGTCCACCACCTGGTCAGCACCGGGAGCCTCCCGACTCCTTTTTCTAGTCAGTGCCCGGGGGGTTCTCTCTCCAGTCTCCTCGGAACCTGCGGCCCGCGACCCCGGGGTAATCTGAACCCCTGCTGAAAGGCCCTCTTGCCTGCCAACAGGCGAAGGGGTAGCCTCGAAAGCAATCGCCTTCGCGGCTGGAGAGGGGGTAGCCTCAGAAACCGCCGTCTTGGCAGGCGTGACTCGAGGAGGAGGGGGAAGCCTTGGTCTACTAAATGACAGGCCCTTCAAATGCTTCATCAGATTCTTCTCGCCTCTCTGAAAACTAGGGGGAAGAGAAGGGCGACTTTGGATAACAGTGAGATTCTCGTCCAAGCCCAGGCGTCTCACCTCCCCTTTTCTCCAAATGAAAGTGGCAAGACCTGCAGGACAAACAAACAGGCTGTCAAGGCATTTTCAAAAGAAAAAAAGAGTAAGAAGGAATCACCAGCACTCCTGAACTACCTTTATCTAGACCCGGATTCATGCCCAACCGGGTCAAATAATTGTCAGTCGCTATAACCTCCGCATGAGGGAGCCATAAGGTGGGGCCATACACCCCATACTTGTTGGTGTGGCCAGCAAAGTAGGCCGTCAACTCTTTCTCCTTCTCACTTAGCTTAACCTCCAAAACCTTACCACCCACGCCAGGGTGGTACTCCTCAGGGGTCTCCAGCCTGGTGTGGACATGATTCCTGAAATGACGAGGAATCCTCCACCCATGGACGCTGTGTATGTAAAGGAAGTTGTTCTTCCAGTCCCTCAAGCTGTCCATGCCAGGCCACACCAAACAATGTCCCTTTTGCCTCAAGAGGGACCAATAACCAGGGGAGCCCGTACTCCCAGAAGAAACCATCTGTAAACCCACCATAAACCGCAGGGCATCGATGGAAGGCTCCATGCGGTGAAAGAGACAGGTCCAGACATACGAGATTAGCGCCCTGACAGCTGTGGCTGTCAGCTGGGCGACGGCGACGTTCATGCGCCTGAAGATCTCCTCTAAAGCAGGATGGAGGGGAAAACGAAGGCCAAACTCTAAGCACTTATGGTAAACCGCTATGCACCCATCGGGGGGGTTGCATACGGTATCCTTTTCGCCGGGGACAACAACTGTATACCCGTCCCCGAAGTTATAGAGCCGCTCAATCACAACGGCGACGTTCTTAGCAAGAATCGTCTCCCGATTTTTCGGGTCAGGGAAAGTACTCAGGGGGATGCGGTATTTAGCCTTATCTAAACAGTAAACCCTCCCCTTTTCCCGACGAACAAGGGGGCCGGAAGTTCTGGAAGGGTTAACTTCCAACGCCTCGTCGTCTGAGTCAATAGCATCATACGAAGGGGGGTCAGGAGAATTACCGCCCCCACTACCCGCCGAATGCTCTTCCTCAAGACCAACCTCCCTAGAGGAGGAGGCAAAATCCGTCCCTTCTCCCCTCTTTGATGGGTCGATAAAGGGCAAAATCAATTCACGGGTTCTAGACATGTTACTCTAAAAAAGAAGCGGAAAAAAGGAAATCGAAGAGAGAAAAAGAATGGAGGATGAAAATCTGACCTAAGATCGCCTGACAGCACGTCACAAGCCCGAAGAAAGAGTCTCAGGGAAATGGGGGTGCAAGGTAGATACGATCTGTCAATACTCAAAGGTTTTTGACAAGACAAAGAGAATGAGGGAATGTCGAAGGAAAAGAAAGATTGAAAAAGAGTGAAGGAATGGATAACCGATCACTTTTATAGAAAGGAAGGCATGCCAAGAGTCGCCCAACCCTCAGGAATTCACCCAAGGGTTGCGGTCCACGTGTCGCCCCTAGGAAGGTTTGCTCTAGGCAGCTTCCCAAGAAAAACCTCGGGAGGACCAAAGGGTGTCAGGAGATTGGTCACCCTATGACGTCCCCCCTAAAAAAAAAAAAAAATCGCGATACACAAACGCGTCGCCTGATTTTCATTTCATTAAGTCTTACAAAGGAAAGTCACATCTTAAGACAGATACGAAAAGGAAAATACATAAGGCCCAAAAGTTCCAGCCTGATAGAAATCAAACGCCCTGCCACACAGGCCTAGTCATCGCCCAAATCTGGGGAACAATCCCCAGGGCTGCCTGGACTCCCGAGAGCCGAGCCCCAGTCCCAGCCTGGGGAGCCTTGAAAAGGGTCATCAGAAGCCCTGTCTTCATCCCCGTCGCTCAGGCAACCAAGACCCTCGCTGTCATCAGAGTCATGGCTGCTATTTTCCCAGTCCCTTCCAAAGGGAACGACCCGGGATTCGTCGCAGGTGCGACAGCCTGTCTTCTTCACAGGCAAAGAGGGACCTGACGCCAAGGAGGAATCAGTGTCAGAAAGGTTGGGGTCGAATTGTTCAGGGTGCAGCCATGGAAAGCACTCATGGCATCCCCTATCATAACAACCCCCTCCCTGGGAACAGCGCCTAAACCTAGGCGCAGCAGGAGGCGAGGACCTCCTAGGGCGTTTGCCCATCCTAACAGAGGCTTTCTGACTCCTCCGGCGAAAATGAAGTCGCGAACGGCGACCCCGGCGAACAGCTAGGTAAGCAGCGCGAGCATATTGAAGCCTCCAAAAACCTCTGAAGATGAAAGTAACATACTTAACTCCACGACGAGTAACACTTTTTTTGATCCAAGCCATGATTAAAGACAGAATGAAGATTGGAAATGGATCATGAAAATAGTGAAAGAGGACGCAATTTATACAAAAAGCAGAAGCAGGGCATTAATGGTGCCCCAACCACCTCTGCAAGGAAGAAAGCCAATCATCGAACTGGCACGCTGCCCAAAAATTCTCTACGCTAAGGAGGGTAATCATAACAAAAGACGTTTGAACTCCCTGCGTACCCAGAGAAATTAAAGCATGTTCCCTTGGGAACACGCGACGCATTTAATGCAAGTGTCCAAAGAGACAACCTCCCGCCGTCCCAAAGCAAGACGTCGCCTGCCGAGCAGGAACCCCGCTCCTCCTCAGCCGGCGAGGGCCAATTGATGGGGGTCGGTTGCCTGCCTTTGGTCGCCTGCCAATCAGGCCCCAGGGCGACCAGTCCCAGTAGGAGGAAAGGTCTGCCCAGCGGCCCTTCCACCAAAGTCACTGAAATCTCCAAGTGTGGCCCTAATCCCTTGAGCCATCCGCCAAACAGAGCAAACCAGGCCTGCCGCCTGCTTCAAGGGCGTTCCCGCCTGAACAGAGCCGAAGGAGAACCAAGGACCCATCCGTCATTTCGCCTAAGGTAAGGGGAAATGGGTGGACAAGGTGAGTCCACGTGTCGCGCCAACATCCACCCATTTCCCTCCTCTTCTTTCTCTTTTCCTCTCTCTTGTGGGAAGGTATAAATACTTACCCACTTCCCACATAAGAGGGGTTGGATTTTCTCTCTCTAGACTCTTACTCCTGAAAACGCCACCTAGTTCCTCACGAGCTAGGTTCGTCAAGGCATTTCACGGACTGACTTAGGCATCGGAGAGGGCTTCCTCGGACAACCTCCGAGGCCCTGTGCGTTCATTGTGCAGGGAACAGGCCATTTCCGCCGGGAAGGTCCGATCGAGGGAGTGAGAGAAAGGGGAGATCAAGGGAAATCAGACGATCCGTTGTTCACCATTAACCCAATTATACAACCCGGATCCTAGGCCGGGTAAATTGTTTCCGCGACCGGAACAAAAACTAAAGTAGAAATCAAATGAATTGGAGGGAGTACTATGTTGTTGTTATTATTATTACTATTATTATTAATTATTATTATTATTATTATTATTATTATTATTAATTGGTGTTGTAATATTTTTTTCATTTTTTAAAATATTATTAGGTAATTTATATAATTAGTTATTAGTTTCAGCTTCTTTTAATTCAGCTCAGCTCAGCTTCTATCAGTCCAGCTCAGCTCAGCTCAGCCCTGTTTCAGCCGAAAAGAACAGGGCCTAAGAAATATAACAGGAAGTACGTAACTCCGAGATGTTTGATGAAGGTGGATCTTCGGAAGGCCTTTGATTCTTTAGAATGGAAATTTTTGGGGAGTATGCTTACGAGTTTTAACTTTCCAAGACAGTTCATTGATTGAGTTCTGAGTTGTATTACAGGTTCATGGTTTTAACTTAAGATTGATGGAGAATCTTATGGGTTTTTTAAAGGGAAGAGTGGAGTGTGACAAGGGAATCCTATTTCACCCTATTTATTCGTACTTGGTATGAAGGTCCTTTCAAGAAGATTACGGGGTATTAATGGTAAAAGCAGGTATCGTACGACCCAAAATGTTGTGGGTAAAGAAACCGGTTTTTAGCAAAAACAACTCTCATTATTTAATCAAATAGACCACCTCCCACAACTGGTTTCATAGCCTAACACACCTTTTAGATGGAGACCGGTTGCTCACTGGTTTCTTATGCCATTTTCAACCGGTGTCTTTCGCATTTTTTGTTGTGGTGGTTGGAAATCTCAGTTGATGAAGAGGTGATTCCTGAGATGGAGGAGGGGGATCCTAATGAAGAATTGCAGCTGAAATCCATACCGGACTCTGGTAAATCATGGGCGAGGAAAACTCAGGTGAAAAAAATTGGGATGGGGTTGTACTATGATGAGTATAGTGCAACTTCAAGTGAGCTTTCGATAGATACTGATGATTTTGAATCAAAGCTACGGCTATGGCGCTACACGTTGATAGGGAATGTGTTGGAAGCCTACTCTCAAACGGGTGGAGGATTTTGTGGCTAAGAGTTGGAATCATGTGAAGGTGCCTGGAGTCAAATACTTTAAGCGAGGTTGGTTTTCATTCAACTTTAGAAGTCAAGAAGCCATGGAAACGGTGCTGAAGAGTAAGCCATGGCAAATCGGTCCTCATTCATTGATATTGAAGCAATGGAGTAAGTTTTTCTCCTAGGAAATGGATAAAACATCTGTGGTTCATGCTTGGATTATCTTCCCAGACTTGGATCCCTATCTTTGGACGGAAACTGTCTTGAGTAAGATATCTAGCAAGATTGGTAAACCTATGTTTGCTGATATTGCCACAACATTCAAGTAGAAGTTGTCTTTTGCTCGGGTCATGATTGAAGTGGATGTCTCAAAGGAATTACCTGATACTATTGCTATCAATGTTCCTATTCTAGGATGAGTGGGGCAGAGGGTGACTTATGAGTGGTTGCCTTACTATTGTACTGGTTGTGGGAAGTTGGGACATCAACAACATGCTTGTAGGAGGGATAAGAAGGTGAGCAAGAGTACTGGTAACGCTAAACCAGTGCAAAGATATACACCAATAAAGAAAAAAACTGATGGGAATGTTCAGGAGGGAATCCCGGATCCGAATTTGTCCAGCAACTCTTTGCAGGCAAATGGATTAAGGAGGGATGATTTTATTTGCCCATACCCCAATTTGGTTTGCTTTCAGCAACCAATTGGATTAGGGAGGGTAGTGACTAGTCCGAACCCCAATTTGGAGTGCTTGCAGCATCCAGATAGATTAGAGAGGGTTGAGGATGAGATTGGCCCGAACCCCAATTTGGTGTGCTTGATGCCGCCAGATGGATTAGGGAGGGCAGTGATTGACCCAGACCCCAATTTGGATAGCTTAAAGCATCCAAATGGATTTGGGAGGGTAGTGATCCTGGACCCCAATTTGGTTACCCATGGGCAACCAGATGGATTAGGGAGGGATGGACGAATGGATTCAGGACTCAGTCTGACTCTACAGAGGTCAGGTGGGTCAGAGAATAGCAGATGGAAAGGCAGGACTGAAGGAATGATAGAGCTGATACAAACTTCTAATAGTTTTGAAGCTTTGCAGATGGATATGGAGGATGGCATGGAATCAGTACCCCCTGATAAATCATGATAATAGCATCATGGAATATAGAGGGGAGGAGAATGAGTCTCTCAAGCAGGATGATGTCTTACAGTTAATGAGGGATAGAGGTATTGATTTATTGGGTCTACTGGAAACACGCATTAAATAAGCACAGGCTAAGAGGATTATTAGAGGAAAATTCCATAATTATACTGTTAAATGTAACTACGGGAGTCATAGGTTAGGAAGAATGTGGCTTATTTGTGTGGACATGACGTAGGTCCACCCCGACGCGGCCACGCGCGGGTTTGGGTAGGCGAATGAATCTCGCGGTGAGATTGTTCTCGGGTTCGAAATTTAAGTCAAAATGGAGTCGCCACCGAATTTTGTGGTTATTCGGAACCATACGAGCCCACTCTATGTCGTCATGGGCTATACACAAAGTACGGCCCACTTCGATTTCAGAGTTTATGGGGCTCGTCCCTTTGCATTGCAATATCGATACCGTTTAAACCGGCTTTCGTATATAGAATGACTCTCGTGCACCAATGATTTCGGGCATCCGGAAACCAAGGTTCTGAGTAAGGGGTGAGGGTACGTGTTGGGAAGCCCACTAAGGACACCCAACCCCGCCCGCACATGGCGGCCTCTACTAAGACATCGTTCGTGTTCGTGTGCGCGCGCTAGTAAAACGATTAAATGATATGCAAACAGCGTTTTTAGCTAAGCATGTGAATTGTATGTGAACTACGTCATTTAATGCATCTAACTATGGTCGAAGTGATTTAGCATATGAGGTTCATTTATAAAGCAATAAGCAAGTAAATAAATAAACTCGAAAGTAAATAACGTACAAGTTACACGGGCGGAAATACAACCCGGCCAATACAAAAATTATAATTGATACAAACGGAAAAATAAATAATAAGAAGATAGGAACGGACCCGTATGCAAACTAGACCGCGAAATGTATAGATTGACAAACCCCGATTAAATACACATTGCGTTGTGTATTAAACGAAGGACGGAGACATAGGACCCAAGCGTGACGCTAGCCCGACCCTATGCCTCGATGCCTTGTCCCGACTTATCATACCGAAAAATCGATCAAAGTCGCTAAAGTGTCGTGATATGGATGGGTTTTGAAAAATGGGTTCACGTGATTGCCTTTACACGTGTCGACTAAAAGTCGTAAAAAAGACGAGGCTTAAATGTTGCATTTAAACTCTCGGTTTTCTGGGTTACAGGACCCACTCGGTCGAGTCATGGTCTGACTCGGTCGAGTGTGTCCTCGAAAAGGGGTCTGCCCAAGTTTATGGACGCTACTCGATCGAGTAGCCTACGTACTCGGTCGAGTAGCCCCTGTACGAGTACTAACTCGCGTCGTTTTTTTGTTTAAAATCGATGGTCGGCCAAATCAAATACAAATATTGCACGATTTGTATTTAACTTGGCTTCCGGTGCTATAATCGCGTATGCATGCAATTATAATACCGTTATCGGAGATTTGTGAAAATGCGTGTGCTAGATTAGAAATTTTGTATTAGTGACGAAATTGTGTCCCTCTACGTCACGATATCGAAACTAACCCTTTTGGATTATGTGATGTCGGTTTTCGTGTCAACGGGTTCCGTACTAATAAAAATGGGATCAAATGCATTCAACTATTATTGATCGCGATCACGTCACGCCCTTGAGCACATTGGGGCGGGGCTCCTCGAAAGGGCTCCACCTCCGTCGTTGCTCGTAAAGGGATTAGACGGACTTTAGGCGATAATTATAGTCAAACGTATTTAAAACCGGATTTTAATACTAGTATGTATATATACACGGTATGATAATGTTAGTAACGAGAATGTAAAAAGTTAGTATACAAAAAAGTAAAATGTTAGAATCATGTTAGAGTTAATGTTAGGATACTAGTATAGTTATTATATAGATAATACAAAAAACGTAAATGAAAATGAAGTAACAAGGATCGAAATGGGGTTTAGGACACCCTCAACATACATGCTTAGTAGGGACCTCGGAAATGGACTCGCAAATAATGACGGGACGCCGGAGTATCGAGGATGTATGCAAGTTATGGTGTGTACGTGTATATGTGTGTGTGTTTGTCGGTTTTTGAAGAGCAAATGGCTCGGTTTTTGTATGGTTGTGCTTAGGGTTGTAGTGTAGAGTGCTTAGGTGAATTAGGGCTGAAAATGTAGGGTAAAAATGTAGGTAAAAACCTTTTCAAATGAGTGGGGGTCGTGGGGTATTTATAGAGTTTACCCCACGACCTAAGGTCACTCGATCGAGTGGCCCTAGTGCACTCGGTCGAGTGCCCTAGAAAATGGGCCTGATCCGGAAAATGACGCTGCACTCGACCGAGTGGGTCAATCCACTCGATCGAGTGGATCAGGTGAATCGAGCTAAAATAGGAAGGAGTTGACCTTGTTTGATTTGGTTGCTCTTTTTGAAATCAGATTTGGGTGCCACTTTCTAGAAGGTGCATTTGGCTGATTTTTGTGACGGGTTCGTCTTTGACTGGGTTTTGACCCGGTCGCCAAAAGACGGGTTTTATTTTTGGTGTCGGGTTTGGCCTAAATTAGTCTTATTTTGCTCGGAACGACCCACTGGGCCTGAATTTGAGGTTGGTTTTGAGAGATTTGTACTCCGCTAAAAGTCCATGTCGGATATTATTGATTCCGAGTCCATATCCGAGTATACTAAGTCACGTTTCCGTCCGATCATCATCGGGTGTTTGTCGGGAACTGCTATAGACACTAGCAGGCAAAATGCGGGTGTCTACAGAGCCCCCACTTTGACTGAGGCTTGGACAAGGCGAAAGTCAGAGTAGCTACCAGGCCAATCGCAGATTACGACCTGGCAGCCTTCCGGTCGGGTCGTTTATAGTCCATTAGACTCGCGTGAAGGGCTCGCCAGCCATGGGCAGAGGATCATATCTGTCCTGCTGATGATAGTTCCGTGGGGAGTGAAACTTGCTCTTGAAGGTGTAGGTGTACCCGTATGCTGATACATCATTGCTCTGATTGTAGCATCCTAGGATAAATATTGACTCACGTTGGGGAGTGAAGTAGTTGTGCGGAGACTTGCTTCTGAAGTCTGGGGTGTACCTGTATGCTGACACATAACAAATTGCATGTAGCACATAGACAAAACACCGACTCGTGCTGGGGAAAAACTGGATTTTGAAAAGCCGAAAATTTTGAAAGATTATTATTATTTTTTTTTTTCACAGAATTTTAGAAATTTCTAGGAAAGCTCGGGACAACTTGATTCCTATTCTGGGTTTTCGTCTGAAGTCAGGCCTGCACATGCTGGGGCCCAGGTTTGCTGAGGAGGCAAGGTAGTTAGGGTTACAGTTATGGTTTCCTGTTATAAATATAGGGCTCCCTGCTTCAGTTTACTGTATCTCAAATCACAAACTCCCTACTTCTCCTCAAAATCTCTTAGTCTTTCGAGAAGATTCAAATTCCTGCCATGGGTATCGATCACCTCACTTTGTTGCTTTTTGCCTGGTCCCAACACTTTCAAGATGAGGACAAAGTTCAGCTGACCAAATGGGGATTGTCAGCCTGTTTCCTCTTCGACGTCTAATAACTGATTCACACTTTTTGGACACTTTTCTGTCGTTTTGGGATACTACCCATCACGTCTTCGCGTTCCCGCGGGGCGAGATATGCACTCTTCCCGAGGAGATCGCAGCTATTGGGGGTTGGAGCCCTGTCGCTTGTCCTGCCATCCCTCCGTTCTACCCGGACCCGAGGAGGAGGTTGAGGGATTTCTTGGGTCTGTCTCATGCTGAGACAGATCGAATGGTGCGGGGAAATATTGTTTCCCTCTTTGACTTGGCTGATAAGTTTATGAACAGTCAAGATGTAAGGGCTACCCCTTCTCACCGGCGTAGGGCTTTCGCCTTCTGCATGCTGCACCGCTACGTTTTTGAGAGGATGATGGATGTTGACTCATGCTTGGGTCAAATCAGGCTGATCGGAGTGGTTGACCAGATGGAGACTGGTCATATCCCTGCTTGGCTAGCCACTGGAGAAATCATCATGGGTCTGGATGCTAGGCGACTTGATCCAACCCGACAATTGACGAGGAGCACCCTTATTCTGCAGGTATATGTCTTGCGATTTTCATTTTTTTGTGTTTCCCGCGATTTCTTGAGGTTCGTAAGTCACTCGATCGAGTGGACCCGTCACTCGATCGAGTGACATCTTCAAAGTGCTTCTGCCCATCTGTGGAGGGCTTACTCGATCGAGTGGCACTCTTAACGAGATTCTTCTTGCCTTTAGAGAGCCTTACTCGATCGAGTCAGACAGTATACTCGATCGAGTGGGCTGTAGCGGACCACTCCGTAGCTTACGAATTTTATATATCCTTTTTGCAAATTTGGTTGTCGGAACGCCTGTCAATCATAGAGCCCCCTCCGAGCATTCCCAACTACCGCAGCAGCCAAATTAGTTCAAGAGGGCGCCGGATAAGCTCAAGTCACCATATAAATCGAGCTTACTGGGATGAGGAGTTGGTGTTCCACGGTGGTCCTTTAATCAGGTGGACTGTCGCTTGGTGGTTCCTTTCTAAACTGACGGGGCTGGCCAAGAGGGACCAAGCTCACTACTTGGTGATCCTGTCCCTTGACTGGACAGTTCACATTTACCCGGACCGCATCCTGAGGCAGTTCGGTTCGTCTCAGCGCATTCCTGAGACTGAAGCCATTATTAGCGTCTCGCTCCAACTGACAGATGCCATGTGCGACACTTGGTTGCAGAGATGGTTCACTCGTCCTACATGGACTATTCCCAACCCTTGCCAATCCGCTTGGGTTTCTCGGGCTTATGAGAAATGGACTTCTGAGGAATCTAAGGAAGCTCGTAAAGCTCTGAAGGTCGATGAGGCCTTTGAACTGGTCCGTCGGGAGACGACAAAGGACAATAGGGGATTCTTCGATGAGGGAGAGACCTCTGCTACCTTAGTTCGATTAGAATCGGGTCTTAAGCCACATACTAAGACTCGAGCTAAAGATGCCGGTGCTAGTGGCACGCGGGGGCGGCTAAGCCCCCAGACTGATTTGGAACGGCGACTTGGGCCAAGGCTGGCGGCCCGGGACCGACTAGGTCCGCGTGACCGGCTCCCTGAGCCTGTGAGGGCCCGACTTGGGCCTATCGAGGTGGATGAGGACTCGAGTTCCAAGAAACGAGTCCGGGCTAAGGAGGTTCCTGTGGTGATTCGGGAACGCTCTCCTCCACGTCGTCGTCAGTGGACGGCCAAGGAGGCCAAGGACAAGGGGAAGGGCAAGATGCTCTAAATACCGAGTCCTTAGTTTTTTATTATTTTAATATTATTACTATTCTTGTCGTGTGCTTTTTTTTGGGTAATTTTTGAATTCCTGCATTTTGTAAGTTTCCCGAGTTTATAGTTTTTTTTTGTGATTAATAAAAGGAGTTTATTATTAAACCGTTCCTGTCTTTTCTTGATTGCACTGGTTGTGCCCTTTTGAGGGGCTGCCTACGTATCCGCAATTAGCAGAATCAAACCAAACGTAGTTCAAACTCAGTAAATTTGCAATCTCGAATTACACCAAGACTAATGGTTCAAGATGTTTTGTGACAGTAGAATAAATAATTCTAGCTTATTGACTTGCTTTTTGTGAAATAAATGATTTTGATAAAAAATTGCTAATGACATTGAGAAATGGCTAAGGGTAGTAACGCTTCAGCTGGTCCAGGTTGGTTGGGTTGACGAACTCATTCCCGTCCAGGTCCGTCAGCATTACTGCTCCCCTTGATAGGATCTTCTTTACCAGATATGGCCCAGCCCAGTTGGGTTTGAATTTTCCCCTTGGGTCAACTGGTAGTAAAGCTCGAACAGACTTAAGGACTAGATCCCCTTCATTAATGTTTCTGGGCCTTACCCTCTTGTTGAAGGCCCGTTGGATCCGTTTCTGGTAGATTTGGATGTTGTTGAGAGCGCGGGACCGTCGTTCGTCTTGTAGAACCAACGAATCGTACCGCGCTCGGACCCAGTCGGCTTCGGGTACTTGACTTTCTAATAGAATTCTGAGGGATGGTACCTCTAATTCAACTGGTTGGACTGCCTCCATCCCATAAGTTAGGTAATATGGTGTCGCTCCGGTTGCGGTGCGAATTGACGTCCGGTACCCCCACAAGGCAAAAGGTATTTTGTCGGGCCAGTCCCGATAATTATCAGCCATCTTTTTGAGTATGGTGACAATTGTTTTATTGGCCGCTTCTACCGCTCCATTCGTTTGGGGACGGTAGGGCGAGGACGTGTGCTTTTGAATTTTATATTTAGCCAGCAAGGCTGCGGTCTCAGCTTGGAAATGAGTCCCATGGTCACTGATAAATTCATGTGGGATTCCATACCGACATATTATCTTGTTTTGGATAAATTTGGCGACATGTTTAGCATTGAGGATGCGATATGATTCAGCTTCGACCCACTTGGTAAAGTAGTCGATAGCTACTAGAATGAAACAGTGTCCGCCAGTACCGGAGGGATTTACTTTCCCGATTATGTCGATACCCCATGTTGACAACGGCCAGGGCGACGTCATGGTATAGAGCAGGGATGACGGCATATGTTGCACATTGCCGAAGATTTGACAGTTGTGACATCGTTGGATATATAACTGGCAGTCAGCTTCCATAGTATTCCAATAATACCCGAGCCTCATGATTTTTCGGACCAATATGTGAGCATTCATATGTGCGCCGTTTTCACCATCATGTACTTCGGCCATTACTTTCTCGGCCTTATATTTATCAACACAAAGGAGAAGAGCCCCTTGTGCTGTCTTTTTGTACAGTTGCCCGTCATCAGTACGGATGAACTGGGTGGCTAGCCTCCGTAAGGCTTTCTTGGCTCGACCCTCAGTGCCGGGAGGATACTCTCCATTTGTCAGGTACTTTAATATAGCCTGGTACCAAGGTTCGGGATCAGTGATCTCGATGTCTTCGATGTCATGGATGTATGCCGGCTCGGACCGTCTTTCGACACAAATTGGCATACTGGTCACGTGGTCGGGAATGTTCAGTAAAGATGCCAATTTTGAGAGTGCATCTGCAAACTGATTTTCTTCCCGAGGCAGGTATATGTATTCTACCTTCTGGAACCGTTTCTCGAGATCCCTTACTCGTGCCTGGTAGGCCACGAGATTAGCATTCCGAGTCTTCCATTTTTGGAGTGCTTGGTTAATGACCAAGGATGAGTCGCCATGTACCCGGAGATTTGTGATCCCCAGGTTGGCGGCGGCTTGTAGCCCGTAAATGCATGCTTCGTACTCTGCTGCATTATTGGTAACGTCAAAGTCCAGTTTGATAGAGACGGGAGTATGCTCCCCTCTCGGTGAAATTATGAGGATCCCGACTCCGAACCCTCGAAAATTAGATGCTCCATCGAAGTATAAATCCCATGTCTCAGCATCAGTATGGAAAATATCTTCGTCTGGGAAGGACCAGGTGTCGGTGTGTCCTTCTTCGGTCACCGGGCTGTCGGCGACGAATTCAGATACTATTCGCCCCTTAATAGCCTTTAACGGTACAAATTTCAGGTCAAACTCTGCCAGCATCAGAGTCCATCTCGAAATCCGGCATTGAGAATGGGCTTTTCGAAGAGGTATTTGATCGGATCCATCTTGGATAGAACATGGATCTCATAGCTGAGCATATAGTGTCGGAGTTTCTTAGTGGCCCAGACTAGAGCCAAACACGTCTTTTCGAGCATGGTATATTTGCACTCATACTCTAAAAACTTCTTGCAGATGTAACAAATGGCTCGTTCTTCGGAGTCGACTGTCTGAGCCAGCATAGCCCCCATGGCTGTCTTGGTCGTTGTTAGGTATAACGATAGAGGCAAACCGGGTTGAGGTGGCATCAAAACCAGCGGAGCAGACAGAATTTCCTTAATCTTGTCGAAAGCAGCTTGGCACTTGTCATCCCATAGTATCCGTTCCCCTATTTTCAGTTTATTGAAAATTGGTTCGCATACATGGTTAGTTTGGAAATGAATCGACTAATATACTGGACTTTTCCGAGAAATCCCCTTATTTCTTTTTCGGTTTTAGGAGCTTGCATCTCAGTAATGGCTTTGATTTTAGCTGGGTCGACCTCGATACCTCGTTGGCTAACGATATGACCCAGTAATTTGCCTGACGTTACCCCAAAACTGCACTTTTGAGGGTTTAGCCTCATATTGTATTTGCGCAATCGGGTGAAAAATTTCCTTAGGGCGGTGATTTGGCCATCCCGGTCTTTGGATTTGACGATCATGTCGTCCACATAAACCTCTACCTCTTTATGCATCATGTCGTGTAGTAAAGTGGTAGCGGTCCTTTGGTATGTGGCCCCGGCATTAATGAGGCCAAATGGCATGACGACGTAGCAGTAAGTACCCCAAGGTGTAGTGAAGGTAGTCTTACTCATGTCTTCTTCCGCCATCTTGATCTGATTGTACCCGGCATACCCGTCCATAAATGATAGAAGGGCATGATCGGCCGTATTATCCACTAGTATGTCAATGTGTGGTAACGGAAAATCATCCTTCGGGCTTGCTTTGTTAAGATCCCGAAAATCTACGCATACCCGCACCTTACCGTCCTTTTTAGGAACCGACACGATGTTTGCATCCCAGTCCGGATACTCGGACACTTGTATGAAGCCGACTTTGAACTGTTTGTCGAATTCTTCTTTTACTTTGAGAGACCACTCGGGCCTCATTCGACGAAGCTTCTGCTTGACCGATTTGCACCCGTCTTTGATAGGTATGCGGTGCTCGGCTATTTCCCGGTCTATCCCCGGCATGTCCTTGTAGGACCACGCGAAGACATCCTTGAATTCTTGGAGGAGGTTTATGAACTGTTGTTTCTCCTCGGGATCTAAAGATAACCCTATCTTAAGTATCTGAGGCTCTAAGGTTGTTCCCACGTTTATGGACTCGGTCTCTTCGATTACCGGATTCCGGGATTCCCTTTGCTCTAGTTGCTCGATCAGATGTGGAGGTAAGGGTACCTGTTCGTCAGATTTCTCAATGTCATAGCATAAAACATTTTTGAAGCAGAATTTAAAAGAGACAAGTCGTAAGCAGAACGGTTGTTATTATTGATTGAAAATTTGGAAAACAGCTCAAAGAGAGCAGCCATCTGATCATTGGTCAGTGGCGGAATTGGTAAAGCACTCGGAACAGACCCCGAAGTGCTAGCAGCAGGAATGATAGAAGGGAGAGGGGTTACAGGAGTGACTCTAGCACCGACTTCCCTAGACTCGACCTCAGACTCAGACTCAGACTCGGACTCAGACTCAGGTATGTCTCCCTCTCCGGTGACCAGCTTGTAGATCTTTCCTTGACTGTCGGTCCACTTGACAGTCTTCCTCCAGGCCCTGTTTCCCGTCTCGGAGTCAACATCCGAGATCAGCTTGGTCGGGTCAAACCTGTTGCTGCGGAGAATCAGGTTGACCAGGTCGTCTTTTGGAGTCCGGGCTATGGTGTCTTCTCCAAAGAGTAGCCCCAGCGCGGGCTCAGCGTCATCAGCTCCATCGGACTGGATGAGGGCGAACACCTCATCCGGGATGTAGTTGCAGTCCCTGGCCGAGTGGGTCCCGAGGTGCGTAGCATTAGGTTGGTACAGTCCAACCTAGATAGCCCCAAACACGGGTGTGACAAAGTAGTCAGCCAACCGTGTGCTGTAAAGGCTCATGTGGATACCCTTCATGATGTTGCAGGCTTTTTCGATTCCTGCTAGGACGATGTTGCCCGGAGTAGCGGCATAGCCAAGGCCGAAGTGAGAGTCTTCGTCCTTAAGGACCTCGATGATCTTCCCAGCTGGAAGGTCGGGTCGAGAGGTAGCCCCCGGAAGGTACCCTAGGTTCTGGAGCATCGTGTCGATGCTCGTGGTGAAGTAAGGCCTAAAAAGGTACTCCTCCTCGATCATTCCCACAAAGTCGAACCCCCAGAGGTCCGTGCGGCCCGTGGCGTTACAGCTAGCCACGGTCATTGGGGTTGCCTCCAAACTAATAACATTGTCGAGCAGAGGCACCTTGATCTTTCGGTGGAGGGTGGAAGACACAGCTTTGACCGCGTGGATCCATGGCCTTCCTAGGAGCAAGTTGAAGGATGAGGTGACATCGATCACCTGGAATTCAAGCTCTTTTTCTATCGGGCCCGTTATGATGGTCAGCTTCACGGCCCCAGATACCGTCTCTGGGCTCCCATCAAAGGCTTGGATGGTTTGAGCCGTCGGGACATAATCTGCCTCGGTGATCCCGAGGGCTTTGGCGGTGCTTAAGGGAAGGACGTTCACGGCGGACCCGTCATCGACTAGGGTCATCGGGAGGTATTTCCCTCGCCAGATCACTGTAATGTAGAGGGCCAGATTATGAGAGGCCCCGAACGGTGGCAGGTCGGCTTCAGAGAAAGTGATCATTGGGCCTCCTTCCTTGCTTTTGCCCTTCAAGTGGGGCAGGACTGTGGCTACCATTTCAGCAAGGGTAGCCAAAGAGTCGATCTTAACTTGATCGAGAGCCTTAGTGAGTGCTTCTCGATGTTGTTGTGAGCTAACCAAGAGTTGCCATATAGTGAGGTCAACTCGGGTCTTCTTCAGTTGCTTCACAATAGCCGTTTCAGCGGTCGGCTCATCAGGGGCGACTTCCATCCCGAGTGAATCGGTGATGGTTGTCGGAATGGGGGTGTCCCTAGCGCTTGTGGCTAGATAGGGACGACCAAGGTGGTTGCTGGCTAGGACTCGAGTTTTGGCCTCGCGAATCTGTTCAGGGGTGATGGGAACGGTTTCCTCCTTAGCGAGGTAGACATCATCCTCGTCGTCAAACCAGATCCCGTTCACTTGCGGGATAAATAGAGAGATAAGGTGAGAGCAATCAATCACCTCCCCGGCAAAGATGGCATGAGAGCTGAAAGGGTTCTCCTTGTTGTTTGGTTTATCTCCGGGTAGCGGGATTTTACCGCTCTCGATCAGGTCCTGAATCAAGTGTTTCAGCTTCCAACATTTTTCGGTATCATGCCCATTTCCCCGGTGGTACTGGCAATAGGCCTGAGCATTGTAGTTCTTGGAGCGTCGCTCGACCGGAACTTCAGGAGTTGGGCCTATCGGTTGGATTAGGCCTTTGGAGGACAGACTTTGTAAGGCATAAGTATAGGTGGTACCTATATCAGTGAAAACCCGAGGTGGGGTGCTCTTCTTGGACGGGGCATCTAGTAGATTAATCGCGTCAAAAATGCTACGAGTTGCAGCTTGGGGCTTAGTGGTGGAGGAGGAAGCCCCTTGGTACCCTTTGCTAGCGGCCTTATTGAGGCCTTCTAGTCTCAGATCGTCTTCGATCCTCATACCCATTTCAGTAAGGGTGGTGAAATTGGGTATGGCAGCGTACCGGAGGTGAACCCGGTAGGAGGGTAGGAGGTTTTTGACAAAAGCCTCCACCAAAGTCTTCTCATTGGGCTTATCGACCAGTTTCACGCTCTCGGCCCTCCAGCGTTGAAGGTATTTAGTAAAACCTTCCTTCGGCTCTTGGGCCATAACCTCCAGGGATCGCATTGTGGTTTGGATCTTGGTGTTGTCAGCATAGTTTCGAGCAAACTCGGTAGCCACGTCATCCCATGTAGGGTATTTTTTCGGGTCTAGCCTATAGTACCAGGCCCGTGGGTGCTTCTCAAGAGATGCAGCAAAGAGGTTCTTGAACATGGACGAATCCACTCCTTTGATGGCCATGAATTCCTTGAAGGCCCGCACATGTAGTAACGGGTCTTCAGTTCCCTCAAACATGGGCAAGCCCGAGAGATTCAGGTTTGCGGGCAGCTTGTCACTCAGCGGGTTGTACTCTCGACTATTCTCCCGATGAATGTTGTTACTCCCAGCAAAATGGACTTGTTCTTCTAGTCGACGTACTGCGCTGACTAGTTCAGCTATGGGCCCAGTAGTCTCGACATTTGGGGTCCTTTGCTCTACCGTAGCTAGGCGAGCAACGATGGCCACTTGGCCAGCCCTCATTTCAGTTAGTTGGGCCTCGATGTCGGTTTGCTTCTCGATCATGGCGTCCAGAGAGGTTTGCAGACTGTTCAAAGTAGCCATCCTTCGAGCGTGTCTAGTTGCCGGTGGCCTGTCTGTAAGAACACCGCATAATCAGAAGCTGAATCCAGATCTTGGAAAAAGAAAGGAAAAGTACATCCCGAGCGACACTAAGAAGGAAGACTGAAGACTCGAGAAAGACATCTAGACGGATGACTCGATGGGTGGTATAGCTTCCTTAGGATTTTGGCTATGTGGGCCTAATCCCGTTCGAAGGAAGGTCCACGTGAGACTTCTCCCCAGACTTTTGACTCGAGTGTATGGACGGACTTTCCTTTGTAGGGGTATGCCCTACGTAGGTTAGTCGTGCCTTGACTGATAAGGCGGACTCGGGAAAAGGGGGAAACTCGTGATGTAGGATCAGCGGAGTTTCGACGCTATAGACCTTCGACATACTATGCAAAGACCCGACACACGGCTAGACGGTAGGTCCTATAATAAGGAAGGTTTACTAGGAAAGTTGGATGCTTGAAATTTGAGTATAAAATGGGTGAATTTTCGAGAGTTTGAAAATTGAACACGAGATTTCGAAAAACCAAGGTTAGAATTTTTGAAAATTCAGAATGGTGTTGGAAATCCAAGAACTAAAATGGGCAGCATGCCGACTAGAGAAAAAGGATATTTTGAGTCAAATCGTTGATCCTAAGTTTCGGCGGCATTCTGAATTTTTGAAATTTGGATATTTTTGAAAAAACGGATCCCGAAACGGACAGTATTTCGGGGTTTTTCAAAATTTGGTATTTTGGAAAGATGCATTTTTTGAAATGACGGTTTTTGAAAAATGACAGGGAAACCAAGTAGCACGTAGTCACACAAGCATTATAACGACGCTTATGTATGCTTTACACTAAGTCTCGGTCGGTCAAAATAGGGTCTATACCAACAACGATAGCATTCTCGTGAATCAGGACGGACTCCCTAAGCCGATTTGGACTTAGGACCTGCCGCAAAACCCAGACGAGTTCCGCCATCGAAGTCTTTAGTGCACCCATGTAGGAATGCACCGTGGTATAGTGGGACGTCGGTCACAAGTAACCGGCCCGAGCAAAAATTTGGGTTATGCATGAATCATTAAACTAATGCGCGCACACTAATATACGAACGATTTCTCTTCGAGTCTCACCCTAGGAACCCCGATGACATGTGGTACATCAGGTATCCCCAGTGGAGTCGCCAAATTGTGGACATGACGTAGGTCCACCCCGACGCGGCCACGCGCGGGTTTGGGTAGGCGAATGAATCTCGTGGTGAGATTGTTCTCGGGTTCGAAATTTAAGTCAAAATGGAGTCGCCACCGAATTTTGTGGTTATTCGGAACCATACGAGCCCACTCTATGTCGTCATGGGCTATACACAAAGTACGGCCCACTTCGATTTCAGAGTTTATGGGGCTCGTCCCTTTGCATTGCAATATCGATACCGTTTAAACCGGCTTTCGTATATAGAATGACTCTCGTGCACCAATGATTTCGGGCATCCGGAAACCAAGGTTCTGAGTAAGGGGTGAGGGTACGTGTTGGGAAGCCCACTAAGGACACCCAACCCCGCCCGCACATGGCGGCCTCTACTAAGACATCGTTCGTGTTCGTGTGCGCGCGCTAGTAAAACGATTAAATGATATGCAAACAGCGTTTTTAGCTAAGCATGTGAATTGTATGTGAACTACGTCATTTAATGCATCTAACTATGGTCGAAGTGATTTAGCATATGAGGTTCATTTATAAAGCAATAAGCAAGTAAATAAATAAACTCGAAAGTAAATAACGTACAAGTTACACGGGCGGAAATACAACCCGGCCAATACAAAAATTATAATTGATACAAACTGAAAAATAAATAATAAGAAGATAGGAACGGACCCGTATGCAAACTAGACTGCGAAATGTATAGATGGACAAACCCCGATTAAATACACATTGCGTTGTGTATTAAACGAAGGACGGAGACATAGGACCTAAGCGTGACGCTAGCCCGACCCTATGCCTCGATGCCTTGTCCCGACTTATCATACCGAAAAATCGATCAAAGTCGCTAAAGTGTCGTGATATGGATGGGTTTTGAAAAATGGGTTCACGTGATTGCCTTTACACGTGTCGACTAAAAGTCGTAAAAAAGACGAGGCTTAAATGTTGCATTTAAACTCTCGGTTTTCTGGGTTACAGGACCCACTCGGTCGAGTCATGGTCTGACTCGGTCGAGTGTGTCCTCGAAAAGGGGTATGCCCAGGTTTATAGACGCTACTCGATCGAGTAGCCCCTGTACGAGTACTAACTCGCGTCGTTTTTTGGTTTAAAATCGATGGTCGGCCAAATCAAATACAAATATCGCACGATTTGTATTTAACTTGGCTTCCGGTGCTATAATCGCGTATGCATGCAATTATAATACCGTTATCGGAGATTTGTGAAAATGCGTGTGCTAGATTAGAAATTTTGTATTAGTGACGAAATTGTGTCCCTCTACGTCACGACATCGAAACTAACCCTTTTGGATTATGTGATGTCGGTTTTCGTGTCAACGAGTTCCGTACTAATAAAAATGGGATCAAATGCATTCAACTATTATTGATCGCGATCACGTCACGCCCTTGAGCACATTGGGGCGGGGCTCCTCGAAAGGGCTCCACCTCCGTCGTTGCTCGTAAAGGGATTAGACGGACTTTAGACGATAATTATAGTCAAACGTATTTAAAACCGGATTTTAATACTAGTATGTATATATACACGGTATGATAATGTTAGTAACGAGAATGTAAAAAGTTAGTATACAAAAAAGTAAAATGTTAGAATCATGTTAGAGTTAATGTTAGGATACTAGTATAGTTATTATATAGATAATACAAAAAAACGTAAATGAAAATGAAGTAACAAGGATCAAAATGGGGTTTAGGACACCCTCAACATACATGCTTAGTAGGGACCTCGGAAATGGACTCGCAAATAATGACGGGACGCCGGAGTA